>CM019719.1:64162365-64209865 GCA_009760885.1 Achatina immaculata | reverse complement strand
CAACGTTGTAACATTCTGTGCCTGAGAGACGTAACAACGTTGTAACATTGTGTGTCTGAGAGACGTAACAACGTTGTAACATTGTGTGTCTGAGAGACGTAAAACGTTGTAACATTGTGTGTCTGAGAGACATAACAACGTTGTAACATTGTGTGTCTGAGAGACGTAAAAACGTTGTAACATTCTGTGTCTGAGAGACGTAACAACGTTGTAACATTGTGTGTCTGAGAGACGTAAAAACGTTGTAACATTGTGTGTCTGAGAGACGTAACAACGTTGTAACATTGTGTGTCTGAGAGACGTAAAAACGTTGTAACATTCTGTGTCTGAGAGACGTAAAAACGTTGTAACATTGTGTGTCTGAGAGACGTAAAAACGTTGTAACATTGTGTGTCTGAGAGACGTAACAACGTTGTAACATTGTGTGTCTGAGAGACGTAAAAACGTTGTAACATTCTGTGTCTGAGAGACGTAAAAACGTTGTAACATTGTGTGTCTGAGAGACGTAAAAACGTTGTAACATTCTGTGTCTGAGAGACGTAAAAACGTTGTAACATTGTGTGTATCTGAATATACTCCCTCATGGCTGCCTTACGAAATCAATTCTTGCTGCTTTTGTTTCATGATTATTTCTTTCATTGTCCTCATAATAATGATGACTTTATTTGCATCCGATGGTTACATTTATCAGCTGAGTCAGATGTCACTTGTCTCCCTGTTATCTGTGACTAGCCCTCGTCCTTCCTTAATTAAATCACTCTACAGGTGTTCCACATTAGGGGGTCATCTGCTGGCCTTACCTGCAGCGGCAAACCTGGGAGCTGGAAAGACGTATAGGTCTGGTTAATCCGTTAACGGTGAAAGATGATTAGCGTAATCTTATCTCGGCATGGAGTAATCGCGACGCGGAGTAATCGTGGCGTGGAGTAATCTCAGAAGATTAACTGTGCTTTCAGAACTGGCGTGGCTGAAGTGAAGTTCCGTGGTTGTTGTGGAAGAGACTTTCTCAGGCATGGCAGGGATATAAGAGAAAGCCACGATCTGTCGCTTCTAAGTTACACTTGGCAGGGATATAAGAGAAAACCACGATCTGTCACTTCTAAGTTACTCTTGGCAGGGATATAAGAGAAAACCACGATCTGTCACTTCTAAGTTACTCTTAGCAAGGATATAAGAGAAAACCACGATCTGTCACTTCTAAGTTACTCTTAACAAGGATATAAGAGAAACCACGATCTGTCACTCATAAGTTACACTTGGCAGGGATATAAGAGAAAACCACGATCTGTCACTTCTAAGTTACTCTTAACAAGGATATAAGAGAAACCACGATCTGTCACTCATAAGCTACACGTGGCAGGGATATAAGAGAAAACCACGATCTGTCACTTCTAAGTTACTCTTAACAAGGATATAAGAGAAAACCACGATCTGTCACTCATAAGCTACACGTGGCAAGGATATAAGAGAAAACCACGATCTGTCACTTCTAAGTTACTCTTAGCAGGGATATAATAGAAAACCACGATCTGTCACTCATAAGTTACACTTGGCAGGGATATAAGAGAAAACCACGATCTGTCACTTCTAAGTTACTCTTAACAAGGATATAAGAGAAACCACGATCTGTCACTCATAAGCTACACGTGGCAGGGATATAAGAGAAAACCACGATCTGTCACTTCTAAGTTACTCTTAACAAGGATATAAGAGAAAACCACGATCTGTCACTCATAAGCTACACGTGGCAAGGATATAAGAGAAAACCACGATCTGTCACTTCTAAGTTACTCTTAGCAGGGATATAATAGAAAACCACGATCTGTCACTCATAAGTTACACTTGGCAGGGATATAAGAGAAAACCACGATCTGTCACTTCTAAGTTACTCTTAGCAAGGATATAAGAGAAAACCACGATCTGTCACTTCTAAGTTACTCTTAACAAGGATATAAGAGAAACCACGATCTGTCACTTCTAAGTTACTCTTAGCAAGGATATAAGAGAAAACCACGATCTGTCACTCATAAGTTACATTTGGCAGGGATATAAGAGAAAACCACGATCTGTCACTCATAAGCTACTCTAAGTGTAATACAGTCATTGCTTTTGATAAACTCTTGGACAAGCTGAAAAATGACAGCAAAGAAAAATGGAGAAGAAACGAGACCGGGTTAGTTCATAACATATATGCCTGGACTGTCGTCCGCATCAGACAGTACTGAAGACAAGAAAAGATGGATCACACTTCTTACTATAGATAGCAAAATGAATCTTTGGAAATCTTATTTTAGTTCATTCGATTTTTTTTGTCTCATTTCAACAGGTCGTTCTGTTGTGATTTGTCATGTCGTACTTGTGTTAACATGTTGTCTGTTTCATCCTATGTCTGTGTTAACATGTTGTCTGGGGCAACAAGACCTCTGGGTGGGAGTCATGACCCAGTGGGGCCCACCCCCCTTAGAGTGTCAGGAGTTTAAAGGGCCGAAACACTTGTCTGGGGGGGTACTTCCTCTGATGATCTGAAGGAGTTGTGTTGTTGTTCCGCTCTCTACGGTAAAGAGTTTCCTGCATAACATGTTGTCTGTTTCCCCCTATGTCTGTGTTAACATGTTGTCTGTTTTCCCCTATGTCTGTGTTAATATGTTGTCTGTTTTCCCTTATGTCTATGTTAACATGTTGTCTGTTTTCCCCTGTGTCTATGTTAACATGTTGTCTGTTTCCCCCTATGTCTATGTTAACATGTTGTCTGTTTTCCCCTATGTCTATGTTAACATGTTGTCTGTTTCCCCCTATGTCTATGTTAACATGTTGTCTGTTTTCCCCTATGTCTATGTTAACATGTTGTCTGTTTTCCCCTATGTCTATGTTAACATGTTGTCTTTTTTCCCCTGTGTCTATGTTAACATGTTGTCTGTTTTCCCCTATGTCTATGTTAACATGTTGTCTGTTTTCCCCTGTGTCTATGTTAACATGTTGTCTGTTTCCCCCTATGTCTATGTTAACATGTTGTCTGTTTTCCCCTGTGTTTGTGACTGATAATGAAATGCTTTCTCTCGCCCACAGCTCGGTAATGGAGCCTCAGGCTATCTACAGCATGTCTCTCGTGTGCAGCACAGGAACCATCACGTGGTTTGGTGCTTCGGGGGCCGTACGTTTAGAGTTAACTCCCCTACTGCAGGGCAACTTCCGGGCATGTTTCCTTGCAGATTCCGAGAACATCCATGTCAAGGTCTCCCAGGAGAGACCTCATGTTGACTCTCATAGAAACTATAAGTTGAAAGTAGAGGAGTCTAGGACGTTAAAGATGGACCATTTGTTCACATCCAGTGCGAAGAGCAGCGAGTTTTGTGTGAATTCCAGAAGCAGTAATAACCTCTTGCTCTATCTGGAAGCCGTCAGGTCTCCTGGCGTCGCTGGAGTTCCGAAGATCATTTTCCACTACGATCTGGAGAAGTTAGACGCCCGGGCGCTACAGAACCCGATGGATGGTGAGTACTAATAGCAGTTCATGTTTACGTTAAAAATTTATACATAAATCTTTCCGTAATATAAAAATAGAAAGTGTACGTTAACATTTTCATAAAATACAAATATTAAAAGTATGTTTTGACCTTTACTAATTTATGCATAAAAAATATTCTAACCCCTGTTAGAAAATACACATTATGTACATGTTTGAACTTTTCTTTAAAAGTACATGAAAATTTGTGTTAGAACTTTCATTTCAACGTTTCTAAAAATGCGCATATATTTTGCATGTTAAACATTTCCTGTCTATTAAAACGTGTAAGATTTGCTCCCACTTCTTGGTGGAGCTAACCCAAAAACCTGACAGTATAGTTCCCCAGAATGACATCAACCGGCACAGCTCCTATAAGCCCCAGACAAACATAAACATAAAACACCCCAGCTAAACAGAAAACCACGATCTGTCACTCATAAGCTACTCTAAGTGTAATACAGTCATTGCTTTTGATAAACTCTTGGACAAGCTGAAAAATGACAGCAAAGAAAAATGGAGAAGAAACGAGACCGGGTTAGTTCATAACATATATGCCTGGACTGTCGTCCGCATCAGACAGTACTGAAGACAAGAAAAGATGGATCACACTTCTTACTATAGATAGCAAAATGAATCTTTGGAAATCTTATTTTAGTTCATTCGATTTTTTTGTCTCATTTCAACAGGTCGTTCTGTTGTGATTTGTCATGTCGTACTTGTGTTAACATGTTGTCTGTTTCATCCTATGTCTGTGTTAACATGTTGTCTGGGGCAACAAGACCTCTGGGTGGGAGTCATGACCCAGTGGGGCCCACCCCCCTTAGAGTGTCAGGAGTTTAAAGGGCCGAAACACTTGTCTGGGGGGGTACTTCCTCTGATGATCTGAAGGAGTTGTGTTGTTGTTCCGCTCTCTACGGTAAAGAGTTTCCTGCATAACATGTTGTCTGTTTCCCCCTATGTCTGTGTTAACATGTTGTCTGTTTTCCCCTATGTCTGTGTTAACATGTTGTCTGTTTTCCCTTATGTCTATGTTAACATGTTGTCTGTTTTCCCCTGTGTCTATGTTAACATGTTGTCTGTTTTCCCCCTATGTCTATGTTAACATGTTGTCTGTTTTCCCCTATGTCTATGTTAACATGTTGTCTGTTTCCCCCTATGTCTATGTTAACATGTTGTCTGTTTTCCCCTATGTCTATGTTAACATGTTGTCTGTTTTCCCCTATGTCTATGTTAACATGTTGTCTTTTTTCCCCTGTGTCTATGTTAACATGTTGTCTGTTTTCCCCTATGTCTATGTTAACATGTTGTCTGTTTTCCCCTGTGTCTATGTTAACATGTTGTCTGTTTCCCCCTATGTCTATGTTAACATGTTGTCTGTTTTCCCCTGTGTTTGTGACTGATAATGAAATGCTTTCTCTCGCCCACAGCTCGGTAATGGAGCCTCAGGCTATCTACAGCATGTCTCTCGTGTGCAGCACAGGAACCATCACGTGGTTTGGTGCTTCGGGGGCCGTACGTTTAGAGTTAACTCCCCTACTGCAGGGCAACTTCCGGGCATGTTTCCTTGCAGATTCCGAGAACATCCATATCAAGGTCTCCCAGGAGAGACCTCATGTTGACTCTCATAGAAACTATAAGTTGAAAGTAGAGGAGTCTAGGACGTTAAAGATGGACCATTTGTTCACATCCAGTGCGAAGAGCAGCGAGTTTTGTGTGAATTCCAGAAGCAGTAATAACCTCTTGCTCTATCTGGAAGCCGTCAGGTCTCCTGGCGTCGCTGGAGTTCCGAAGATCATTTTCCACTACGATCTGGAGAAGTTAGACGCCCGGGCGCTACAGAACCCGATGGATGGTGAGTACTAATAGCAGTTCATGTTTACGTTAAAAATTTATACATAAATCTTTCCGTAATATAAAAATAGAAAGTGTACGTTAACATTTTCATAAAATACAAATATTAAAAGTATGTTTTGACCTTTACTAATTTATGCATAAAAAATATTCTAACCCCTGTTAGAAAATACACATTATGTACATGTTTGAACTTTTCTTTAAAAGTACATGAAAATTTGTGTTAGAACTTTCATTTCAACGTTTCTAAAAATGCGCATATATTTTGCATGTTAAACATTTCCTGTCTATTAAAACGTGTAAGATTTGCTCCCACTTCTTGGTGGAGCTAACCCAAAAACCTGACAGTATAGTTCCCCAGAATGACATCAACCGGCACAGCTCCTATAAGCCCCAGACAAACATAAACATAAAACACCCCAGCCATAAACAGAAAACAAACCAGCATAAACAGAAAACAATTCTGCCACAAACAGAAAACAATTCTGCCGTAAACAGAAAACAAACCAGCAAAAAAAAAAACAGAAAACAATTCTGCCATAAACAGAAAACAAACCAGCCAAAAACAGAAAACAGATCTGCCATAAACAGAAAGCAACCCAGTCACATTGTTGCCTTATATGGCGACAGTCTTCTCAGAAAGCTGAAACAAAACATCTTAAGAAATTATTCTTTGTCACTTGACATTTGAATGAAGTTTTTTTTTTTCTTAAATTATATAAATTGTGATTTATTTTCCTCTCCTTCTGACTGTTTTTTTTTTCATTTATTTTTTTTTAAAATGTCCTCCTCCATATAGCCCGATTGTCAGGTGAAATGCTTCGATATTTGATTCAAAACATGAAGTCGTAGCTACATTGAACATAAAATAATCTTTTTCTGTGCATAATTAACGAGGCTAACTAGAAAACTCCGTAAATACGAAAATATAAGCATCGTATTCATTATATTATACTGTTGTAATATAGATATACCACATATTATTCACTGTAATGTGATGTTATATAGATATACAGCAAAATATATAAAAGCTCAGAATAAATTAAGACTTTTGTGAACAAAGAAATCGTGAAATGCGTGCCTGGAGACAGATGTCGGAGATGTGAGAAAGAGAAGCTTCGTGTTAAAGCTACGGAGTTCATTCACTACCCACGAGCTTTTGTTAGACTCATACACAAATATTCAGCCCAACATATTCACAATGACGTATACTTTCTTCTGTATTTTGCAGTGGAATGTTCTTGACGCGTATCTAACAATGAATGCCTGTTGTTATAATATTCATAGTTACAGTAAATAATTTTGAAATCTGTGTCAAGAAAAGCGTGCATGTTCGTGTCTACAACACAAAAATTTGGTTATTCGTCTGTAAAGAAGTTCACCAAGGGATTACTGCACACAGACTGCTTCGTATCATTATCTTATTCGCTTATTCGAATACTGTATTATTCGGCAGGCGGAATTCTGAAGAAACCTCAATAAAGAGGAGTATAGTGATAGTCGACCTTTTCGCTAAACTGAAACTTTTTTTCTGCTGTTTCCTTGAGCAAGACTTCTGAAACCAACATGGCGCAGGAACGTGGAACAATGAAAAGTAAACAGCTCCTTCCGCCTAGGTCAAGGGAGTTAACTCAATGACGCCTCTCGTCTTTTTGCAGACGACCAGGGACGGATTCTCCGGAAGCTGTCAGTAGGAAGAACAAAGTATTAGGATATAGGATTTTGTTGATCTTTGTTGCTTATCCCTGGTGCTGGGATTAAGTTGTCTGTCTCCAGATGTTACTGTTCACTAACTTGGCATTTCCGGTCATTTTGCTGAAAACGGAGGCTCAGATAATCTCTTGCAAAATGCTGATCTTACATGTCGTCATTAATCTCACGCACTAGGATTTTTTGAAACCTGTACAGTTGTACCTGTCTTTCACCTTAGATGAAATTCTTTCCAAAGTACCTGTTTTCTCAGTACAACATTTGGTACTATATACATTTTTTTTAAATTGTAGAGTTAAACATATTTTACAGACAGCCGTGGGAATGAAATGTTCGTCTGAATTTTTCATTTATCTGCTGCGAGATTTAATCTTTAAAAAATTGCTAACATGATGAAGTCAAGTCAAAACTGACTGAATCTGTTGCATGCACATTGAATATCATTAATCTAATGGCCAGATTATCCTCCAACCTGTTTCGCTGATTGATTTTTACTTGTTCTTTTTTATAATATAAATCGGTTACGGTTAATGAGGTTTTTTCTTTTATAATAATTTTTATTATAATTTGCTTGCAAATGCCAGTTAAAGTGATCACTGACAGCTGCTGACCAAAGCGCTCTGGCTGGATTCAAACCACGGACCATCGCTGCGAGAGACTGGTGCACTGGCCACTTGAATGAAATAAAATAATAGTCAGTCATGAAAGAGTTTTCTTAGCAAAATGACGCATGTCGGCTTCCATTAAAAAAAAAAAACTAACTAAAAATTGTTAACATGAAGAAGGCCATTATTCTCTTCGTAAACGATTTTAGCTAATAGGACAACGAGAGTAAGCTCGTGGCAGTACATGAAGTTTTTTTCTGCTTTCAGATTGTCGTCCTTGCACAAAGGAGGAAATGCTCGACTCGTACTGCTCTATGGACTTTGGTAAGTTTGGAGCTCACATTACAAATCTGGGCAAACACAGGCATACCCCGCTCTTTCGTCAGTTAGAGGCCAGAATACTTAGCGCAATCAACGGAAAACGAAGCTTGCAGATGCGTGATGGAACTGAATTTTTAAAAAAAGCAAAACTAACTAGGTAGCAATTGCCGAACAACCGCAACATTTAAATAATCAGAAAAATACAAGAGCAAAAAATAGTAAACAAAATCTAACCTGAACATTTGTTTTCCTTTCTTGCATAATGGACGATGAATATTTACACTGCTCTCAGATGCTCAGCACAAACAATGAATATTAAAACAGTGTATAGTACATATGGTGAATATTTACACTATTCACAATACATATGGTCTGGTGGGCTGGTTGGTTAGGCGCTGGGTTTACCGGCTTCAAAGTCCTAGCACTGGGATTTTTTGCTGATACACACACAAAGAGCCCTGGGTCCCACCCAGCCTCTAAAAATGGGTACCAGAGAAATCTGGGAAGGTAAAACGGCCAGGCGTGATACTGACCATATCACACTTTCGTGTGACGAAGATACAAGAACACTGTATCCCCAATATGCCTTAGTGGCATAGGAACGGGGATTTTACGTTTTACAATAAATGTGGTGAATTTTGCTCTATATACAGTACAAATAGTGAACATTAACGCTATGTGCAGTACAAATAGTGAATATTAACACTATGTATACTGCAGGCGGTGAATATTTAAAATATGTGTACTATAGGTGGTGAATATTTAACTTATATACACTACAGGTGGTGAATAAATTATGTACAGTACAGACGATGAACATATATAATAACTATGTACAGTACATACGATGAATATGTATAAACTATATACGCTACAAACAATGAATATACTCATATATAAACTATGTACAGTACAGACGGTGAATATATATAAAAGTAAATAGTGGTGCAGTTTTACAAAGTGACAGAGTAAAATGAGGAAAAAAATGAATATAAAGTATGAGAATAAGATGAGAATGTATACATGAAAAACATACAATATCCAATATTTCGGTGTGAGCCTTTTTCGAGGATTACATACACAAACAAAACGACATATAACTTATCTTAATGGCGTGCCCCTGAATATTATTTGAACCAGTGTACAGTACAGACAGTGAATATATATAAAATATGTACAGTACACATAATAAATTAGCTGGAGCATAGATTGAAGTAGGAAAAAAAATGTATAAAACTGATGAAGCTCATGTTCTGAACTGTAGCTCAGATTCTTGTATGAGTAGCTCAGTATTCTTTTAGCTCAGTATTCTTTTAGCTCAGTATTCTTATCCTTTTTTGGCGAAGAGGACTTTGATGGAGATGTTCTAGCAGGGGTGGAGGCTGGAGTTGAAGATTCAAAATCTAAAGGGTCGGGGGGGGGGGGGGGGAGGTGACTGGAACTGGTTGTGGTGGCTGCTTCTTTAAGAAGAAGAAGAGTATGTGATAGATAGGGGTCATCAGCCTATATCTCATAAGTTTCTCCACATCAATAGTTCCACATTCCAGTAACTTTAGTAATCTGTGGTGTTTGCTTTTTTAATCTCATCTAACTCCTTCATTCTTAACTACTGCACTAATGACAGCGCGAGGCAAACCTAGGTTACGCTCTGTTTCAGCATTGGAAATGTCTTGGTCATTAATCTTTATTATCTAGAGCCTCTTTTTCAAGATAAGAACATGTGAGCTCTGTTATCTTTGTCACTTGACAAAAAGCATAGAATATGGGCACAAAACAAAGTATTACGGGATCTAGCACACGTGTCTTATAGCACAAAAATGCTAAGTATATGAACACGGTAATTACACTGTTAACGCAATATTATTATAAATTGTTTACAGTGTAGTATGTTATCACAAAAATACTCGTAACACGTTTAAACACAAATACAAGAGGCAAAACGCTAACAGCTAAAAAAAAAACAAAACAAAAACAGTGGACACCAAGCGAGGTTCTATTCAATGACTGAAGAACAAAGAACGATAACAAAAATAAATGCCACAAGGACGGGTCAGTGACGAAAGAGTGATGAAACGACGAAAGTTTGAAACTTGGTTATAACAGAAAAGCGACGAAAGAGTGAAGCGACGAAGAAGCGATGAATGCCTGTTGTTAGTTAAAAACTGTTTTGCTATCTTGTCATTGTCTTTATTGTAGCCTTACAGATTGAAATAATGTCACTGTTATTCTGAATTTCGAGCAAACTGGTTGTCCAGTCGCTGATGACGGAAGTAATAATGACTGGTTTAGTTAATATGACAAAAGTAAGAATGACTGACTGAGTTAATATGACAAAAGTAAGAATGACTGAGTTAATATGACAAAAATAAGAATGACTGACTGAGTTAATATAACAAAAGTGAGAATGACTGGCTGAGTTAATATGACAAAAGTAAGAATGACTGAGTTAATATGACAAAAGTAAGAATGACTGAGTTAATATGACAAAAGTAAGAATGACTGAGTTAATATGACAAAAGTAAGAATGATTGGCTGAGTTAATCGTTTCCCAGAGCGAGCACCCCAGGAAAGAACTAGGTCATGTCGCTGAGACATTCCTCTAAAATTCTGCTGGATTTCGAGACAAAAGCACCTCTTCCTCCTTCTTCTTTTGGGACCTAAACATCAGTGTAAGACTTCACAGTACAAAAATATCAAGTTTGCATTACGGCAATGTAAGTGTTTCACAGTACAGGAATCTAATGCCTCACAGTAAGCAATGTTTCACAGTTTAGGCACATAACTATGAAGACCAGATATTCTTTTTAATAAATGTTATTATCGTGTTAAAGACTTTAACACTGCTAACCTAAATTGTTTGTCTCACATCAGACACAGTGACCTAGTTTGAAGTTGACATGATGTGAAATATTATCTGGCTCTTGTGTTCATCCTTCATGCAAATATAAAGGACGGATGTGTGTAGCTTGTTCTGGCTATTCTTGCTGGTGTCCCTCTACAACCTACCGACTCACCAACCTCCTCCTTCACTCGGACGAAGACTAGTAATGAGTGTCCTGACGTAGGTCACAGACTGACCTCATTTTATGACCTCAGTGCGTACAATACATCCCAAGTGCGGACGGAATATTAAATGTCTGTTGAAAGTCTTATCACGGAGTCATCTTGACACGAGAACAATAGCGCACTGGCCTATAATACTCAGCTCTTCTTGGCTCGGATTCCATCTTGAATGTGGGCTCAAGTAGTCGTCTACAAAGAGAGTTTCTGGTGTATGGCCTTTCAACAGCTCATCCGGGCACTTAAGTGCCTTATTTTAACCTACAACTATCATCAGTTCACCTGGGAGGTACAGGTGTTTGAGGAGCTTCTTGTCTGTGTTCTGCAGGACAGGCCCGATGTAAGGACTTTCTTTCTTCTTGATAAGCAGTTTTCTTCAGAATGTTGTGCCCTGTATCCCTGGCTGTCGAATCAGAACTGGGCAAGAACCATTTCCTAGACATGTTCTGTGGGAACAGGCTGTGGCATAATAGCCTAATGAAAGATGGGTTCTTGTTGTTATTAACCGAAATGAGGAGTTTGGGAGTATAGATCATGCAAAGAGGTCGTTCCATCTTTTACAGCTTTCGGGGAAATCATGACAACTCATCACCGTCATCATCATCGTCGTCATCGTTATCATTGTGTATGAGAAAACAATTAATAAAAAAATTAGGAACTAGAACTCGGACTGTGATAGGACGAGCAGCCACTTAACTCAGTCAGGGCATAACTCAGTCAGGGCTTAACTCAGTCAGGGCTTAACTCAATCAGGGCTTAAATCAGTCAGGACTTAACTCAGTCAGGGCTTAACTCAGTCAGGGCGTAACTCAGTCAGGGCTTAACTCAGTCAGGGCTTAACTCAGTCAGGACTTAACTCAGTCAGGACTTAACTCAGTCAGGGCTTAACTCAGTCAGGACTTAACTCACCCAGGGAGAACCCACCAACCACTCACAACCACTGACGTCTAAAAAACTTTGTCTACGGCTTACCCAGACCAATCTTACCAAGCTTGATCTTACATGTATCTGTACATGAGCAAGTATCTGTCATACATTTCTGTACACGAGCAGGTCTCTGTCATACAGTTCTGTATATGAGCAAATCTCCGTCATACATTTCTGTACACGGGCAAGTCTGTCATACATTTCTGTACACGAGCAAGCCTCTGTCATACATTTCTGTACACGAGCAAGCCTCTGTCATACATTTCTGTACACGAGCAAGCCTCTGTCATACATTTCCGTACACGAGCAAGCCTGAATAGTTCTGAGATGTGCTAGAAAATGAGACAGTTGTGCACGTCCATATTGATTTATGCTATGGCCAAAGATAGAGGAAATGCGCTTTCTCTCTCTAACTTTCCTGACCTGATTATTTGCACGTTTCTTAAATTGCCTCTCCGACCTTCATTATCGCTCATTCCCGTATCCCTGATCTTGTCATTATACTCGTAGTTATCAGATATCCGAGACTCTTTAGCCATACTTGTAAGGGGAATATCAACAAGCTCTTGCCTTGTCGGAAATTTTCGCTATCTTGTATAGCAGAACTCGTTACGCCGTCCTGACCCGCAGAAGTGCCCGTATGTCAGGTAAGCTGAGACCACAACAAGGTCGAGTTTGGCGGGAAGTTTTTGCTGGACATGTCATGTTTCAGGTACATTAATAATAAGATTTCAGGACATACAAATAAATAAATAAATAAATAATCAAATGAATTAAGGCAGCAAGTTAGGTTTAGAAATTTCCTTAACAATCATACTCATGTCCATCATCATCATCATCATCATCATCACCATCATCATCATCATGTGCATTGTCCCCAAGGAAAGTTGGCTGCAGTATTCCTCCAGCCCAGATTTCCTGACTAAACTAACTACAGAGCCGAGAATGTCGGACAAACATTTTCAGAAGCGTCAAAGGAGAAACCCGAAATATCAGCAAAAAAACCCCCCCAAAACCACCATAATCAGCAAAAAAAAAGACACAGGAAAAAATATCACAAGTACTGGAAACATCAATGTTTAAGCGTGAAGACGTAGACAAACGAGAAAATGAAAGAGTAAGTTGAACTAATGACAAGTCCAGATTATTTACGTTCCAGAAAAATAAAAAGTCACGTGATCGAATTGGGCCAATCAGTGAAGCGGCTGTTATAACGCTCTGCGTAAAATGCTGTTTTATTTTCCGTTATTGCGTTCTTTTAAATAGTGAAGATTTATTCCAGGTCTTCCCTCGAAGTAATCAGAACAAATTCCTCTGTTGAGTTTATCCTAGTGGACAACAGTTCGTAGGGGTGGTTCGCCCCACCATCTTATTGGTGGTTGGGATGGTCAAAGGGGGGGGGGGGGGATGGGGGTATACTCCTGCAGGGAAAAAAAATTCTCTGTAACAACTGATGGTGAAATTATTGTATGATCATCTTATAGCATCCACTACAACTACGCTAGATTATCATGTCTAAGTTCTTGTCTTCTAACATCCACTACAACTACGCTAGATTATCATGTCTAAGTTCTTGTCTTTTAACATCCACTACAACTACGCTAGATTATCATGTCAAAGTTCTTGTCTTCTAACATCCATTACTACTATGCTAGATTATCATGTCTAAGTTCTTGTCTTCTAACATCCATTACTACTATGCTAGATTATCATGTCTAAGTTCTTGTCTTCTAACATCCATTACTACTATGCTAGATTATCATGTCTAAGTTCTTGTCTTTTAACATCCACTACGACTACGCTAGATTATCATGTCAAAGTTCTTGTCTTCTAACATCCATTACTACTATGCTAGATTATCATGTCTAAGTTCTTGTCTTTTAACATCCACTACGACTACGCTAGATTATCATGTCTAAGTTCTTGTCTTCTAACATCCATTACTACTATGCTAGATTATCATGTCTAAGTTCTTGTCTTCTAACATCAACTACCACTACGCTAGATTATCATGTCAAAGTTCTTGTCTTCTAACATCAACTACCACTAAGCTAGATTATCATGTCAAAGTTCTTGTTTTCTAACATTCCCTATAACTATGCCAGATTATCATGTCAAAGTTCTTGTCTTCTAACATCCATTACAACAATGCTAGATCATCATGTCAAAGTTCTTGTCTTCTAACATTCCCTATAACTATGCCAGATTATCATGTCAAAGTTCTTATCTTCTAACATCAACTACCACTAAGCTAGATTATCATGTCAAAGTTCTTGTCTTCTAACATCAGCTACAGCTATACTGGATTTATAGAGTTTGTTCTTCCTGTAGGGCCGATGTTCAGTTTGGAGAAAGATATTACTGGAGTAGGGCCACCTTCTCTGTTCATGTTTTTTTAAGGAAACAGGGAACCCACCTCTCTGTACATACATCTTCTTAGCTGCAGAGTATCTCTCTCTCTCTTTCTCTCACTCTTCTCTCTCTTCTTTCTCACTCTCTCTCTTTCTCTCACTCTTCTCTCTCTTCTTTCTCTCTCTTTCTCTCTCTCTTCTTTCTCTCTCTCTCTTCTCTCTCTTCTTTCTCTCTCTCTTCTCTCTCTCTTCTCTCTCTTCTTTCTCTCTCTCTTCTTTCTTTCTCTCTTCTCTCTCTCTTCTCTCTTCTCTCTCTCTTTTCTCTCTTCTTTCTCTCTCTTCTCTCTCTCTTCTTTCTCTTCTTTCTCTCTCTTTCCCTCTCTCTTCCTCTTCTCTCTCTTCTTTCTCTCTCTTCTTTCTCTCTCTTCTCTCTCTTCTTTCTCTCTTTCTTCTCTCTCGTCTTTCTCTCTCTCTTCTTTTCTCTCTCTCTCTTCTCTCTTTCTCTCTCTTCTCTCTCTCTCTTCTCTCTCTTCTTTCTCTCTCTCTCTTCTCTCTCTCTTCTTTCTCTCTCTCTTCTTTCTTTCTCTCTTCTCTCTCTCTTCTCTCTCTTCTTTCTTTCTCTCTTCTCTCTCTCTTCTCTCTCTTCTTTCTCTTCTTTCTCTCTCTCTTCTCTCTCTTCTTTCTCTCTCTTTCCCTCTCTCTTCTCTCTCTCCCTTCTCTCTCTTCTTTCTCTCTCTTCTCTCTCTTCTTTCTCTCTCTATCTTCTTTCTCTCTCTCTTCTCTCTCTCTTCTACCTCTCTTCTCTCTCTTCTTTCTTTCTCTCTTCTTTCTCTCTCTCTTCTCTCTCTTCTCTCTCTTCTTTCTCTCTCTTTCTCTATCTCTTCTTTTTCTCTCTTCTCTCGCTTCTTTCTCTCTTTCTTCTCTCTCTTCTCTCTCTTCTTTCTCTCTCTCTTCTCTCTCTCTCTCTCTCTCTTCTCTCTCTTCTCTCTCTCTCTTCTCTTCTTTCTCTCTCTTCTTTCTCTCTCTTTCTCTCTCTCTTCTTTCTCTCTTTCTTCTCTCTCTCTCTTTTTTCTCTCTCTTCTCTCTCTCTTCTCTCTATCTTCTCTCTCTTCTTTCTCTCTTTCTCTCTCTCTTCTTTCTCTCTCTCTTCTTTCTTTCTCTCTTCTCATTCTTTCTCTCTCTTCCTTCTCTCTCTTTCTCTCTCTTCTCTCTCTCTTCTTTCTCTCTCTTCTCTCTCTTCTCTCTCTCTCCTCTCTCTCTTCTCTCTCTTCTTTCTCTCTCTTTCCCTCTCTCTTCTCTCTCTCCCTTCTCTCTCTTTCTCTCTTCTCTCCCTCCTTTCTCTCTCTCTTCTTTCTCTCTCTCTCTTTTTTCCCTCTCTTCTCTCTCTCCTTTCTCTCTCTTCTCTCTCTCCTTTCTCTCTCTCTTCTCTCTCTCTTCTCTCTCTTCTTTCTCTCTCTCTTCTCTCTCTCTTCTTTCTCTCTTCTCTCTCTTCTTTCTCTCTCTCTTTTCTCTCTTCTTTCTCTCTCTTATCTCTCTCTCTTCTTCTCTCTCTCTTATTTCTCTCTTCTCTCTCTCTTCTCTCTTCTTTCTCTCTCTTTCTCTCTCTTCTCTCTCTTCTCTCTCTCCTTAAGGAGAGCAATAAGAGCTCAACATATTATAAATACAGTCATCATCACCACCACCATCATCATCACAGTCAACCACATGCCCTCACATTGTCAACATTTTCTTGTCCTGCACTTTACATGAACAGCCCAACATTTTCAAACATTACAACTCTGTGGGTCAAGGACGCTTGTATATCACGCTGTCAAGCGTACTCGCGACATTTAGATGTCAAAGGTCGCGTGTGTATGTGTGTGTGTATAAGAGAGAGAGAGTGAGAGAGAGATAGGGGTAAGAGAGGGCGAGAGAGAGATGATGTTTACATGAACAGATTTCTCATCTATGGATGCTTACCTTCCAGTGTCCATCTCTCACATACTGTCTGTGAATTGTCTGCTACATTGTCTGTGAATTGTCTGTGAATTGTCTGCTACATTGTCTGTGAATTGTCTGTGAATTGTCTGCTACATTGTCTGTGAATTGTCTGTGAATTGTCTGCTACATTGTCTGTGAATTGTCTGTGAATTGTCTGCTACATTGTCTGTGAATTGTCTGTGAATTGTCTGCTACATTGTCTGTGAATTGTCTGTGAATTGTCTGCTACATTGTCTGCTACATTGTCTGCTATACTGTCTGTGAATTGTCTGCTACATTGTCTGCTATACTGTCTGTGAATTGTCTGCTACATTGTCTGCTACACTGTCTGCTACACTGTCTGTGAATTGTCTGCTACATTGTCTGCTACACTGTCTGTGAATTGTCTGCTACATTGTCTGCAACACTGTCTGTGAATTGTCTGCTACATTGTCTGCTACACTGTCTGTGAATTGTCTGCTACATTGTCTGCTACACTGTCTGTGAATTGTCTGCACACCTTCTCTAAGTCGTTCTCTCTTGGTGTTTTCGTCATCACATTTCTCAAGATTGCTCTCCTACGAATACTTGATCATTAACTTTCTTCCTTTACGTTTATCATTTTATTATTTTTACTCTCTCTCTCTCTCTCTCTCTCTGGTGTGTGTTTCTCTGTTTCTCCCTCACACATACACAGACCCACACACATGTGGATACAATCATGGACGTGCATACATACACACACACACACCTATTTTCTTCACATCGGACATTAAAAAAAATTCTCTTACATTATTTGTCAGATTCAGCGGATAAAATTGTTTTCCATTCTCCAGATTCGTCAAATTTTCTACCAGTCACATTCACCAAACTTTCTGCTAGTCACATTCACCAAACTTTCTGTCCATCAGGTTTATACTACATTCTTCGTTGGATCTATTGACCTGATTTTTTAGTGAAACAAGAATGAAAATAGATCACACTTTTTTTTTGTGTAACAAAACTAATAATTTTGTTGTTCTTTCCCCTTGCAGTCGTGATTGGCAACCTTGCGGAAGTTGTCCACGATGACGTCACCGACCGTTCGAATATCACTGTGGCAGTGAAGCAGGTCATCCACCAGAGGGAGCCTCATTTCTTCCAGAGAATCAAACGTTCAGATCCTCACCTGACAGGTTACGTGACTGTGCCCAGGAAGTGTGGCTTAAGACAGGGCGGCGGAGACTTCCTGTTGACAGGTAGGCACAGGCTCAACTCACTGAGCCTTCGCTGTGCCTCTTACCTGCACGAGTGGAGGAAGATTCAGCACGAGGTGGAGTGCTCGCACGTGTGATCGTGATTCATAAACTGGACAACCCGCCCTCAATCTCGACCACCATCAGCTGGTACAATTCTTACATCTAAACTAAGGGCCGTACCGGCTGCGTGGGCAGTCGTAGCTCTTCGCTTATGGAACAGTTTCTGATGTCTTGAAGCAGAACCATTGATTTTACTTTCCCCCGTTTCCTTAGGAAGGGTCAAGGTCAAGCAACGGAGTCAAATCTTCACAAGTTTGACTTTTTTTTGACATGAAAAGAACCGCAGAGACCGACGTGAGCGCATTAAGCAGAGAAACTAATGTAATCCACGGTGGTAATTTTTTTTAAGGTGGCTGTATGTGAATGTTTTTGTAACAGATGCTGTATTAACGTGTGGTCTCTTTGGCTGTGTAAATGGTAGATGAGAAATCTCCAGAAATGAAGCATTAACCTCCGTATACTTCCTGCACAAGCCGTTTCTACAGCCGTGAAACGCCGCAAGAGTAGCTTCTTCTACAGCGCTAGTATGAAAGCTCGGCAAAAACAGCTATTCCTACACGATATACATGAAAGCTCGGCAAAAACAGCTATTCCTACATGATATACATGAAAGCTCGGCAAAAACAGCTATTCCTACATGATATACATGAAAGCTCGGCAAAAACAGCTATTCCTACACGATATACATGAAAGCTCGGCAAAAACAGCTATTCCTACATGATATACATGAAAGCTCGGCAAAAACAGCTATTCCTACATGATATACATGAAAGCTCGGCAAAAACAGCTATTCCTACACGATATACATGAAAGCTCGGCAAAAACAGCTATTCCTACATGATATACATGAAAGCTCGGCAAAAACAGCTATTCCTACACGATATACATGAAAGCTCGGCAAGAACAGCTATTCCTACACGATATACATGAAAGCTCGGCAAAAACAGCTATTCCTACACGATATACATGAAAGCTCGGCAAAAACAGCTATTCCTACACGATATACATGAAAGCTCGGCAAAAACAGCTATTCGTATGTAGTCTGTATGAGATGTGATTGAGGAAAGCGCACAGCAGCGTCAGGTGTGGCAACGCTTTGCTCGGGATTTTGAGTTATTGAGACTTGAGCGTGAGAACAAAAATGCCACTCAAAGATCAACTCCAGGCAGAGAAAATGATCAAAACCTGTCACAAATGTAAAAAAAAAAAAAGAAACACTGTGCCTGACATTAAGGCTAACTTCGAGAAAAGCATTTGTGTAAGTACCGCAGACATGCGTCAGGAGAGACTGATTAAAGACAGCATTATCAATTCAAATGCATCTAGCTCTTCACCTGATAGTTTGTCGCAATCCATGATAGTTTGTGACAATCTACGATACTTTGTGGCAGCCCAAGATGGTTTGTGATAGTCCATGATAGTTCGTGACTCTCCAATGTAGTTTGTGATAATCCATGATAGTTCGTGAGTCTCCAATGTAGTTTGTGATAGTGCATGATAGTTCGTGACTCTCCAAGGTAGTTTGTGATAGTGCATGAAACAAGGTAAAGAAACGAATTTTTTTTTTATGTTTCTGCTCTTGCCAACAGTCACAAGGTTTGATAGCAACACCCGTAAATGTTTGATAGCAACACCCGTAAATGTTTGATAGCAACACCCACAATGTTTGATAGCAACGCCCGCAATGTTTGATAGCAACACCCGCAATGTTTGATAGCAACACCCATAAAGGTTTGATAGCAACACCCGCAATGTTTGATAGCAACACCCGCGATGTTTGACAGCAACACCCGTAAATGTTTGATAGCAACACCCGCAATGTTTGATAGCAACACCCACAATGTTTGATAGCAACACCCGTAAATGTTTGATAGCAACACCCGCAATGTTTGATAGCAAAACGATTGTGAGTCCCAGAGAGTCAGTTATACATAGCTATAACAGAAGAGAATGAAGCTATATCCCGCAGTTTTGCTAAACTTCTATACCAAACTATGACAAGTGCTAAAACGAAAGTAGCTAACAAAACGTGTTTTGTGAATCATCAAAATTTTAGGTGGCTTTTTCTCACGCCTGGTAGAAGACATAAATATTGTGTCTAACATGCCAGAGTGTGAAACAGTTTTGTGCTATTCTAACAAATTCGAATCACAACACGAATCTGTCAAGAGAATAGATTCGGGCCTCTTCAAATCTCAGATTTTTACTGGAGAAAGTTGTGAAACGAACAATGTGAAGAAAGTATAGAGAAGGTATATTATGCTAATGAAACTGTTCAGATTTTAGTTGTGAACTATCAAAGCTTTCTCCAGGACGTAAATGTGCCATACGCGATTAGATATGAGCGTTGTAGTACAACTGTACAGGTCAGGGTGTGTGTACGTTACAGCTTCACGTGTACGTCGGATGTAGCAAGTGTTCTACAGTGCCATAGAGAAAATGAAAATAGGATCAGGCGTTCAACTTATCTGACCATGAATTTACAACTTTGCTACCAAGAACTTACAACATTGTAACCATGAACTTACAACTTTGTGACCGTGAACTTACAACTTTGCGACCATGAACTTGCAACTTTGCAACCATGAACATATAACAGTATAGAATATTTAAAGCATTTGCAGCTTCATGAAGCTCAGAATCGTGATTTAAATGTTGTTACAAATGTTGAGTTCTTCCTGCCACATGAAGTAGCTTGTCTGTCTCTGTGTGTGCTGTGAGCACGACTGCTCTTTACTACGTGTACTGGAGCATTCTTGAAAATTCACATAAGATGATCTTCAGTCAGGGAGGCTGATGTGTTAGCTTACTGGGGAGTTGAAACTGGCTATGGCTACAGCTTACTTGCCTGAAAGTATTCGCTCTTACCCGGTCCACGTCACTTCCGTTGGTCATGGTTGGCGCCTGCACTACGGAGTTGGTGAACTACCGTGAGATTCTCCTTGCAATGAGGAAATCAGGGCACACAATGACTTGTCCGGTCTGACTTCCAGTTCTTCTTTTGCCTTTCGCAAAAATGTCTGGAATTATCACAAGTTACTCCCAGCTCTTTCGTCCTGGAAGAGTTATTAGATCATAGTATGAGTAAAACTTCTGTGTTGCTAGAAGCATAGAACATGTCAGCGACGTCGTCCTGGTCCATTCAGCCTGCTGCTCCGAGTGTAACAAGCCCAGGCTGTCCTTTTCTGGTTTTATTCCAAGTAACATCTGCTTGCCACCAGATAAAGATGTATGTCAGGTCATTTACAAACTGTTCACTGCAGTACTGGTTAATACAAGCCATTCAACTGATACTGAATTTTTTTAGGGAATATTGGTCAAGTTGTGGATCAAAATGTCCCACTGCCATCAAAATCTCTCACTTCTATCAAAATGTCCTAGTTACCCAAAGTTTTCTTCTCTAAAGAGTGTTACTGTTTCTGAACCAAGTCCAGATCTATTTCCTGGTTAGTTTTAAGAATGTTTATCATCAACGTATTATCAGTACAAGTGTACTCAACGTATAAATGAGTTTAGAAAGCGTGAGTGTCAGCTGGAAGAAGAACTCGCTTTTGCCTCTGATTCTGGTGGAATTATCCGAGTTCAGACAAGAAAAAAGTCCTTGCAGCTTACGCGCGTCAACTCCGTCTAGACAGAGGGACAGGACCTGACAAGTATTTGCCTGGAGAGCTACTCGTGAAGCCCTTTGTCCTTTACATTTCTAACTCCTCCCCCTCCCCTCCACCGTGTCAGGGCTTTCTGAGCTATTTTCTGTACTTTCATCTGGTCTCCCTCCAGTTTTGAGTTAGCTCTGAAGTCCGGCTGTCATGGCTGTTGTTTCTGGGTGTCTCTGTTCTTGTCTGCTCCTTGCAGGTTCTTCAAGAACGCGCTTTCTTCTACCAGTCTCATTCAGTCCTTGTCCACTCTTCTTCTTCCCCTGTCCTTATTTCTCAAGCCATTTCCATTTCCTTTGGTTCAGGAGCAAATTTTGTGGTTCAGCAGTAAACTGTGGGGTTTAGCAGCAAACTTTGTGGCTCAGCAGCAAAATGTTACAGCTTTATCTTCAAGTTTTTAGTTTCGTTTTTTAAACAAATCTCTCTCTCTCTCCCTCTTTCTCTCTCTGTCTGTCTGTCCCCCCACCAAGTTTAGGCATACGTTGTTTAAAAAAACAATATCGTATTTGTATTTCTTTTCCGTTATTTTTGTCAGGGTACATGTAGGTCATAACACAAGAGAACCAGGAGACCTGGACTTGCTCATCGGGTCCGGCGGGAAAAGTAATCAAAGAGAAAAAAAAAACAAAAAAATCAGCTCGGGGCGGCCATTTCCTAAACAAAATTCTGGTTTATCTGTGGACAGACATTCCGACTTGGCAGTAACCGTAACTGACATTCTATGGTCAGGTTTTGTGAATCAGCTGCGATGTCCCAGGTCTCTGTTGGTGCCCTCAGAAACAGGCCGAAGATGGCTAGCAGGGGCAGGGACCGCCATTGTCTCTATGGGGGCCGAGTCAGCGAAAGAAACAGTGCATACATCGTCTCTTATCTACACTCATGGACTGGAAACAAACAACCACCATAACCCGCTTCCAATCCGACACGATGCTGTGCCTCAACGTCCTCACGGCGTCGGCTGCAAAGAACACCAGCTCGCAGTTCCTAGAAGAACAAGAAGAAGAAGAAGAACTATATGTGTACAAAGCGTCTTTTCGGTTGACTAGAAATATAACTTCACTTAGTAGTGTGTCTAAGTTTTGTCTTCACGTAGTAGCGTGTCTAAGTTTTGTCTTCACGTAGTAGCGTGTCTAAGTTTTGTCTTCACGTAGTAGTGTGTCTAAGTTTTGTCTTCACGTAGTAGTGTGGTAGAAGTAGTAACATGGAAACATAAAATCCTGAGCGTATCACCCGGCACTGACACAACGATGTCTGCTAGTTCTTGGCTGCTCTCGGTTCATGTTTATTTCAGAGAGAGAGAGAGAGAGGGAGGGAGGAGGAGGAAAGTTGGCAGACATCTAGCTCCTCCGTGCCACCCCCACCCCAGACTGGCATAATAATTGTATTCTCAAATCTAGCACCCCCCCCCCCCCCCATATTGTCTGTGTCTGGCCGAGTTGTCGCCCCGTTGCTTACAACTGCTCGATGACCTTTACATGAAGGTCAGGATGGAATGGCCTTTGAACCCAAGGCGAAATGGCAGGTAGTTAGAGCACGCGTTACGTAAAAGATGATCAAATTAAATTTTATGCGTTAATGCATCTTCGCTTTATTTGTTGAACTTGACATTCTGGAGTCAAGTGGAGAACGTGTGAGGTGGCTTGCTGCAGGAAACTTGGGAATTGACAGCGCATGCGCAAAACAAGGCTTTCATTGGGATTGCAGCGTTTAAGGAAATGTCTACATCAGTGACAGACGGACGCAAAACATCAGCCACGTGACCTGAACATCAGCCGCGTGACCTGAACATCAACCGCATGACATAAACATCAGCCGCGTGACCTGAATACGAGTACTTATATATCTTATATCCTTCCCGTGCCGTTAGACGTCACATAGGGCTCGCAAAGTAGTTCGCCAATTTTTCCTGTCTTCGGCGAGTCTTTCAACCTCAACAAAGGATTTTATGCCTGTCAACTTGGCCTCTCTTAATAATGTCCTCTTCAGAGTTTCACGCGGTCTGCCCCTTTTTCTTCGGCCTGTTGTGTTCCACTTGATAGCTTGTTTTGGGATTCTCTGATCATTTCTTCTCATCAAGTGACCAACATATGTCCATCTCCTTTTCCTGATCACCCATGAGACTGGTTGTTGTTCAGTCATCTGTCTTATCTCTGCATTGTTCTTGAATTCATTCCACTTGATGCCGAGTATTTTCCTTAGGCATTTGTTTTCAAAAGAGTCTAATTTCTTTTCTATTTCTTTAGTTGTTTTCCAGCTTTCGCATGCATAAATGAGGGTGGATATTACATTTGAATTGAATAGTCTTAACTTGGTTTTTGTGCTTATAACTTTTGAATTCCATATGTTCTCAAGATTCTTGAAGATTGATGCTGCTTTTGCAATTCTGATCCTAACTTCCTTTCTAGTGTCACCATCCTGGTCTATGTAGCTGCCAAGGTATGCAAATTGATTGACTTCTTCAATATCTGTCCCTTCTATGTGTATTTTTCCATTTTGATTGATGGGAATTTTCATTATTTTTGTTTTGTCTTTGTTAATTTCAAGTCCTATTTTGCTAGCCAGTGAAGATAGGCTATCTGTTTTTTCTTGCATGGAATTCACATTATTACTGATAAGAGTTATGTCATCAGCAAAATCAAGATCTTCTAGTTGGGTCCCATGTACCCAGTCAATACCTGTGTTACCTGTGCAGCATTTTATCATTATGAAGTCTATTGTAATTCCAAAAAGTAAAGGAGACAGTATACATCCTTGTTTCACGCCTGTTTCAATCTGGAACCATTCACTCATCCCTTCTTCTGTCTTGACTGCACAACCATATCCATTGTATAAGTCCTTAATGATGTTGACAATTTTAGATGGTATTCCATATAGACATAAAAATACTCCATAATGAATCTCTGTGTATGCTATCAAATGCCTTCTTAAAATCTATGAAATTCAGTATTAATGGTTTCTGCTTTTCAATATGTTCTTCAAGTATTATTCTGAGAGTAAAGATCTGGTCGAGACAGCTTCTCCCTTTTCGAAATCCTGCTTGTTCTTCTCTCATTGCAGTATCCACTATATCTTTGAGTCTATTCAAAATGACCTTGCAAAATACTTTTGACACAACTGATATTAAGGTTACTCCTCTCCAGTTGTTACAGTCACTAAGGTTGCCCTTTTTTGGTATTTTAACAATGATTCCCTTCTTCCAATTAGAAGGGACCTTTTCTTCTTTCCAAATCTTGTTAAACATTCTCTGTAGTTGTCTCATGTTGTCACTATTGATAGCTTTTAGCATCTCGGCTGTTATTTCATCTTCACCTGCAGCTTTGTTGTTAGCCATTAAATTCACTGCTGTTTCAATTTCATGCAATTTAATTTCATCTAGATTGACATTTAGTTGTGGGGCTGGTAAGTCAGTTTCAAGGTTTAACAATTCTTTTGGGTGTGGTCGATTGAGTATTTCTTGGAAGTGTTCAGCCCATCTTTACTTTTGGTCTTTATTTGATGTTAATAGTGTTCCAGTTTTGCTAAGGATTGGTCTTTCTTTAGATGTAATAGTACCTGTTAGCCTCTTTTGTATGTTATATAAAGTTTTGCTGTCTCCTGTTTTGCTGCTTTTTCTGCCTCTTTCGCCATATTGTCTATGTATTCTCTTTTATCCCTTCTAGCTGAACTTTTTACTTTCTTGTCTATGTCTTTGTATTTTGCTTTTGCCGAATCTCTTTCATGATCTGCTTTTGCATTCAACATGTTTAATTTGACTGCTCGTCTTTCATGTATATACTTCCATGTTTTATCTGATATCCATGCTTTCTATTTGGTTTTTCCAATCCTGCGCTTACTTTTGCTGCTGTGATTATGGCTGTGCTGTAAGAATTCCATAACTCATCTATACCTATCTCCTCAACTTCACTGGGTGTTTTAGAATGATTGGCAAGTTCCTGATTGAAATTAATGTTAGTATTTTCTTCTTGTAGGCTGTGGATGTTTATCTTTCTGTGTACTGATTTCTTGTGTTGACTTTTCAATTTTAGTTTTATTTTCCCTATGCACAGGTTGTGATCACTGTTGACATCTGCACCCCTATAAGCCCTTACATCCATAAAGATGTTCTGTATTGCTTTCTAATACAAAAATGGTCTATCTGGTTTCTAGTTCTATCATCTGGAGATATCCATGTTGTTTTATGTATCTCTTTGTGTGGGAATATTGTGCCTCCAATGACCATGCCCTCTGTTAGACATATTTCAATTAATCTTTCTCCATTCTGATTAACCATGTCAATTCCTTCTTTCCCCATCACTTTTTCAACGTCGGTATTATCCTTCCCTACCTTAGCATTGAAGTCCCCCATAGCAATTAGGATGTCGTGTTTAGGGACTTTGTTGATGATTTGTTGTAGTTGGTGATAGAAGTCGTCTTTCACATCATCATCTGCATCATTCGTGGGTGCATAACACTGTACTATTGTCATTCTTCCGTGTCGTAGGTTGTATCGTGCTCTTATTATACGACTGTTCACTGGTTCCCATTCTACAAGGCTCTTTGCAGCTACATTTGACATAATAATGCCCACTCCGTCTCGGAATTTATTGTCATTTCTGCCTGAATGTATGATTAACTTACCGTTTTCCGCCGATCTTTTACCTGCTTCTGGCCATCGCATTTCGCTGATGCCCAGTATGTCTAGATGGTATCTCTCCATTTCTTTGATGACCTGGGTAGTTTTTGTTGGTGCTGCCATCGTTCTCACATTCCAGAATCCAACCCTTGTCACATGTTTGGGGCCGACGAATGAGCTCTTCGGAGTTGGCATCCTTGATGCTCGGTTGGTTTCTCTGCGAGTTTCCATAACGATATCTTTTTTTCCCATCTGGAGTTGCCTCTAGATAGGTCCCAGGATAAGGTTGTTAGCCTTATGCCCAACTCCCGGTACATGATATGTAACAGATCAAGCGGAATTCCGCTGATTTCTGCATGCCGGCGAGAGCGTTTTAAAAACGACCGCCATCTTGCACGTCACGCCGGAAAAAAATATATATACGAGTACACGCTGGTGAAATACTCAGTTTGATCAAATCTTTGCCGTGTTTTACTTTGGTTTATGGGTTCAGCTACCTTGCAGTAACTGTGATGGTGGTTTGTACTGTTGTTGTAGTTACTGTGACTGTATGTTCCAGTTACTGTGACTATGTATTGTACAGATGTTGCAGTTACTGTGATTGTATGTTCCAGTTACTGTGACTATGTATTGTACAGATGTTGCAGTTACTGTGACTGTATGTTCCAGTTACTGTGACTATGTATTGTACAGATGTTGTAGTTACTGTGACTGTATGTTCCAGTTACTGTGACTATGTATTGTACAGATGTTGCAGTTACTGTGATTGTATGTTGTACAGATTTTTCAACATAATCCTATTTTAGCAATTAACGTTTTGTAAAGGGAATCTCATATCATATCGGTGTACATTACGAGGTATGTAGCAAGTAATCTTTCTTGTATATAAAACTATCTTTCTTGTATATAAAACTTATACAAATGTATGAGAGTTTTAGGCGAGCAGTAGAACTGGTGAGACAGAATGAACATAGTTTTAAAGAAAGCTGGACATCATGCTATGATATTGTGATCTCATTCATTTATTCATTAGCATGTCCTTTGCGGAACTTTGCCTCCCTAACAGCTTTCTCAAAGGCCTCTCGGTTGTAAGTAAGATGCCCTGCTGCAGATGCATCCATTTGCACATC
This sequence comes from Achatina immaculata, assembly GCA_009760885.1. Lineage (NCBI taxonomy): Eukaryota > Metazoa > Mollusca > Gastropoda > Stylommatophora > Achatinidae > Lissachatina > Lissachatina immaculata. The sequence goes on along the minus strand of CM019719.1, from coordinate 64,182,883 downwards.
ATCAACATGTGTTATTGCCATCTTCGCCTTGGTCTTCCTCTCTTTCTCTTTCCCATTATGACCCTTCCTAGACGGTCTTCTCCAAACTCTCATGGCATAAAATATGTCCGGATTACAAAAGTTTTCTCTGTTTAATCTTCTTTACTAACTAACGTTCTTCAATGTTAAATTCTTGTATAACTGTGATCTCAGCTAATGCAATTAGACAATTTTCAGATACGATTTAGGCTTATTATTGGGTATCTACTTCAAAGGCCAGCCTGACATGTGTCAGGTGACGTGACGTCACTACAGTGTTTACAAGTGAGAGATAGGAATGGGAACTGGATAGGGTGTTTGTTCTTCATCATCATCATCATCATCAGGTGCCGTGCCGACTGGCGTTGGCTATTATGCTTCTCCAGAGTACCCGATCCTTCATGCAGGCCATCAGTGTTCTTCACGTGGTGGTAATTCTCGCAGAAGTTTTTAAGCTGCGATACTAGCATACGAACCATATTATATCTTCGGTTTCTTGTAATATCTGAATCTTCTATGACCATTTTGTCTTATCTTGACATGACAAGATTCATCTACCTGCTTCATTCATGTCCAGCGTTTAGGTCAGACATTTCTGTTCTCACAACACATGTACGAGTATTAACCTTGTCGTCGCCATGTTTTGTTCCTTGCTATTTCTGATGCGAGATCACCCAGGCTATGGTAGCACACGACTCCATTTTTCACATTTTTATTTCTGTAATTCCTGTACATTTGTGCATGAATTTTGTGGACTAGATTTTCGAACAATATACTGCAATAGTAGGTGGAACAGTTTCAAACTGTTTATGCCCATTGCTGAAATACGCCACTTCTTCTCACTTATGTTAAAACATTGACCTTGAGCCAAAGGCTTAAAACATGTGGAGATTCGTGGAAGAGGGAGACCCAGCTTAACATTTTGTTAAATTTATCAATCACTTACGACATTGGTAGATTCCTGGCAAAGTTTGCAACACTGTCATTTCCATCCTCAAACATAGGACCACATACAGCCAACCGTACATTCGTTCTTGATGTGTATAGAGTGCACGTTAGCCGCTGTAGTATGTGAGAGATTTATTGAACTATTACAGATTTAAAATACAATATCACATATGTTGTACATATATCAGCAAGGTCATAAATCTTTCACACGCGGCATGGCTGTGTGTATGCTGAAGCTGACACGCCTTGTATGTGTGCTCTGAAGCTGACACGCCTTGTATGTGTGCTCTGAAGCTGACACGCCTTGTATGTGTGCTCTGAAGCTGACACGCCTTGTATGTGTGCTCTGAAGCTGACACGCCTTGTATGTGTGCTCTGAAGCTGACACGCCTTGTATGTGTGCTCTGAAGCTGACATGCCTTGTATGTGTGCTCTGAAGCTGACACGCCTTGTATGTATGCTCTGAAGTTAACATGCCTCTTAGATTCTGTGTCAACTGTTGAAAAAACATTCCTTTTTTCTTGGAGCCATTCCCTTGTATGATTCTCAGCCCCATCTTCGTTTATACTCCAAAACAGAGCCATAAAAAAAACAAAACACTGAGCGTTCATATTCTCGAACCGTGCATTTATTACCACCGTTGAATGTTTATATTCTTAAACTGGGCTTTTGTTACTGAGAGCGAAGTTTGTTTTTCCAAACGATTTCTCCATGAGAGTGAAAGGGTGTGTATTCCTTAACGGGGCGTTAGTTACTAAAGTAAAGATGTATGCTCCCGAATGGAATCTTTTTGTTTAAGATATTGGATGTTTATATTTCTGTAATGGCCCTTCATTTTCTTGTATCTGTACAACTAAACAAAAAGCAAGAAAAACTCTCTTAGTTTAGGGTGGCTACAGCTAAAATGAGAACTCTCAAATGTAAAATGACCTACGTACATTATATATTGGTGCCACCGTGACAGCTTGTCACCTACTAGTACCCTCGTTTAATCACGTGGTCCCTAGTCAGCGTTAGAAGTATCTTTCCATTACATGACTTTACTTGACTTCTGTCATGATGGCCAAAATGTGTAATTAGCATTCAATATATGGCTTGTAGAGAGAGAGAGAGAGAGAGAGAGAGAGAGAGAATTACGTAAATGATATACAAAATAGTATGGTAAACCATTAAGCCATTTATAATGTTTTGTGATATCGAAATAAACAATTATTTGAAATGTCTTTTGAGTTTGTCTTGTCACTTAGCTCTCTCGTTATAAGTTAATGTCTTTGATCTGGCGCAGTTATCAAGGTAAGCGAACTAAAAATGAGCAGAATCTTACCTCTTTACGCTAGTAGAATCAGGCTGTTGTGCCATCGCAGTCTGAGCAAGAGAGGAGAAATCAGCAGTTTCCCCGTGATGCTGGACTTTGCTAAGAATCTGTCTCTAACTAGAACTGCACAGACGCTGAGTGGCCATTTTGTTTTCAGTGTCACTAGCCACCGTAATTGTGCCAGATACAGGTTATGTCAGTGTCAGGTAAAAATTATGTCAGAGCCAGGTATAGGTTATGTCAGTGCCAGATGTAGGTTATGTCAGTGCGGGTACAGGTTATGTCAGTGTCAGGTAAAAGTTATGTCAGAGCCAGGTATAGGTTATGTCAGTGTCAGATATAGGTTATGTCAGTGCCAGGTATAAGTTATGTCAGTGCCAGATATACTTGTAGGTTATGTCGGTGCCAGATGTAGGTTATGTCAGTGCCAGATATAGGTTATGTCAGTGCCAGGTATAAGTTATGTCAGTACAAGGTATACTTGTAGGTTATGTCAGTGCCAGATAGAGGTTATGTCAGTGTCAGATATAGGTTATGTCAGTGCCAGGTATAAGTTATGTCAATGCCAGCTATACTTGTAGGTTATGTCAGTGGCAGCTGTAGGTTATGTCAGTGTCAGATATAGGTTATGTCAGTGCCAGATGTAGGTTATGTCAGTGCCAGATATAGGTTATGTCAGTGCCAGCTGTAGGTTATGTCAGTGCCAGGTATAGGTTATGTCAGTGCTAGATGTAGGTTATGTCAGTGCCAGGTATAGGTTATGTCAGTGCCAGATGTAGGTTATGTCAGTGTCAGATATAGGTTATGTCAGTGCCAGATGTAGGTTATGTCAGTGCCAGGTATAGGTTATGTCAGTGTCAGATGTAGGTTATGTCAGTTCCAGGTATAGGTTATGTCAGTGTCAGATGTAGGTTATGTCAGTTCCAGGTATAGGTTATGTCAATGCCAGATGTAGGTTATGTCAGTGCCAGGTATAGGTTATGTCAGTGCCAGATATAGGTTATGTCAGTGCAAAGAATAAGAAACATTCAGCACCACAGTTAGATCATTCATCAAGCATTCACCAATCAGTCATCAAGCTTCTGTGCTCATTTCTATTTCTTCTGCTGTTGAACAAAAATCCAGGGACTTTATACAACATTCATCGACCAGTTGTTAAACTGACTGTAACATTCAGCGACCAGTTGTTATAGTGACCAATGTAGCATTCAGCGAATTTATTTACCGAGATTTCGTGCAACATTCAAGAACTGGTTACTGAAGTGACATGGTTTCTTTGCTTGCAAGAACTGGTTACTGAAGTGACATGGTTTCTTTGCTTGCAAGAACTGATTACTGAAGTGGCATGGTTTCTTTGCTTGCAAGAACTGGTTACTGAAGTGACATGGTTTCTTTGCTTGCAAGAACTGGTTACTGAAGTGACATGGTTTCTTTGCTTGCAAGAACTGGTTACTGAAGTGACATGGTTTCTTTGCTTGCAAGAACTGGTTACTGAAGTGACATGGTTTCTTTGCTTGCAAGAACTGGTTACTGAAGTGACATGGTTTCTTTGCTTGCAAGAACTGGTTACTGAAGTGACATAGTTTCTTTGCTTGCTCTTCTACTTCTCCCTGTACTCGGTGTCTGTCACCAGCTTTACCTCCACGTAAGATTTCAGAAACTGACATGAATTTTATGTGCGAGGTGTCCTGAATTGTCATATATTAGATAACTGTAGATCCTGTGTCTTACAGATGCAGGGAACCCTTGGCCCAGGGGGTCTCATCTGGCCCATAGCAACTTTGTTGTTGTTGCTCGCAGCCAATCTAGATTTGCTGGAAACGTTGGCAATACTGATTTTATATTACAGAAGTTACAAGAACCTGGCCTGATGACTTAATAATATTAGCTTAAATTATTACCCCCCCCCCCCCCTAAAGGACTCCGAGGTTCGTAAATTTGACCTTTCTTTTAGTGTGTGTGGACCACTCTGGGATGGAAAACACGTCTGCTTTTTTTTTTTTTTGCCGCCAGACCAAATGCTTGGTATACAGTCTCAGTTCAATATTTCGGATCTTCTTAGAAGCCGAACTTGTTCTTTTCAAATGATACCTAAACATAAATTCATAAAATACTTTCGTGTAAAATTGTTCGTATAATTGTTATTACTGTTGTCCATTTTTTACAGAAGACTGGGTGAGTTAATGTTGTTGTCCAACAATGCACTACATATTTACAGAAGTCTGGGTAAGTTAATGTTGTTGTCCAACAATGCACTACATATTTACAGAAGTCTGGGTGAGTTAATGTTGTTGTCCAGTATGCACTACATATTTACAGAAGACTGGGTGAGTTAATGTTGTTGTCCAACAATGCACTACATATTTACAGAAGACTGGGTGAGTTAATGTTGTTGTCCAACAATGCACTACATATTTACAGAAGACTGGGTGAGTTAATGTTGTTGTCCAGTATGCACTACATATTTACAGAAGACTGTGTGAGTTATTTTTGTTGTTCAGCAATGCACTACATATTTACAGAAGACTGGGTGCCTCAAATATGGCATACGTGAGAGACTGATTTAAAGTGTGGGAATTTCTGTGTCACGGACTCGTTTCTGTTGCGGGTCTCACGAGCACAGGTAGACAGTAAGAAGATTAGTAGAGGTGCAAGATGGCCAAGCTGAAACTGCGTTGTCTTCTTGTGGCTAAGCTATTATTCGTGTTACCAGTGTCCTGGGTTCGAGGCCTGGTACCATTTTACTGTTTAAACATTTTTTCTTCTCCCGTCTACTTTCCAAGCCTAGCCATAATCACTTCTCTGTAGCACATGTTTTAGGCCAGCGCCATGATAAAGTTGAAGAAAGCCTTCGTGTCGGATGAGGAGTGCACTCTTTTGGCTTCTCTGAAGACCTGGCCTAGACCTGAGAAACCAGCAGCTCGGAAAAGTCCACAAACGTCTTGATCTCGAGAAGACCCACCTAAACAGCCTGATGGAACATAGAGGTAGGACAAGACCCACCTGGACAACCCAATGGAACATAGAGGTATTACGAGATCCACCTAGACAGTCTGACGGAACATAGAGGAAGGATGAGACCCACCTAGACAGTCTGACCAGAGATAGAGGTAGGACGAGACCCACCTAGACAGTCTGATGGAACATAGAGGTAGGATATGGTCTTGGCCAGCTGTGATTCGCCTGACTTGAAAACCATACCTCTCTCCAGTACTTTCACCTTCGCCTCCTGTTGTTAGCATTTCCAGTATTTGATCAAACTAAACAAACTCTTCAACAGGCGAGATATTCAACAACATTAAGTGTGAACGTGCATGAGGGTGGAGCCTGAAGAGAAGACGAGAGGTTAGCTTGACAGTTGATAATAAAGCGCGTATTATGTTTGTAAAAATTTGTGAGAGAGTCTGAAATGTGGTCATTCACACTGATATTTGCGTTGCCGCTATCATTGGAAATCTAAGCTGCATTCGTCCGCGCTGAATCAAATCTGGCACGATCACGACCTTCAAGGTGCCAACAAGGGGATTCTTTTCATGCGGAAAGCAGCTCTTCAGTTAAAAACTAGAGGAATCCATTCAGTACAGACTTGACGACCAGGGCAGAAGATAGGAAGTTTAATTTATGCAGCGGTCTTCAAACTGTCAAGAGAACCGGTACAGACTTGACGAACAGGCAAGAAGATCATTCAATTCATTCATTTGCATGTCCATTGCGGAACTTTGCCTCCCAAACAGCACTCCTGTAGGCCTCTCGGTTGTGAGCAAGATGGCCTGCTGCTGAGGCATCCATTTGCAGATCATCAAATATGTCTTGCAGCCATCTTCACCTTGGTCTTCATCTCTTTCTTTTTCCCGTTATGTACCCTTCCAAGACGGTCTTTTCTAGATTATCATGATGTTTAATGTATCCAAAATATTTAAGCTTTCTCTCTTTAATCCTCTTTACTAACCAGTCTTCTTCAATATTAAGTTCTTGTAGTATGGATATATTTGTTCTTTTTTTGTGTCCATGATATTTGAAGAACTCTTCTGTAGCATTTACACTGAAAGGCATTTATGTGTTTCTCAGCTGTTTTGTTAAGTTTCCAGGTCTCACAGGCATATGTCGGGATGGGAAAGATGCATGCCCTTAAAAATCTTATTTTTGTAGTTCTGTCTGTTCTTCGCCACAGATTCTTTAGTTGTTTTACTTTCTGAAGAGCAATAGATGTCCTCCTTTTAATTTCCCTCATTGTAGTTCCATTATTAGTTAGTACTGATCCAAGATATTCAAAACTCTCAACCTCTTCCAGTTTTTCCTCATTGATACATATTTCAGCTGCCTTGTTTGTTTTGTCAGTTGTCATCAATTTAGTTTTCTTTGCATTAAGATAGAGGTTTTGCTCTTCGCTGTTCTTACGGACTGACATAATTAGTTTTTTCGATTGCGTTTTGTGTTGTAGACAGTAACACTGTGTCATCAGCATATCTAATTTCTGCTATTTCATAACCTCCAATTGTTGTTTCATCGTAATATTCTTTGTCTACATCTTCTCTAACATTCCTCATTATATTTTCGATGTACAAGTTAAATAAGTAAGGCGACAATATACACCCCTGACGGACCCCTTGTTTTATGTCAAACCAAGTTGTTGTTTCACCATTTATTCTTACTGCTGCCTATTGGTAATGAGGAATGTTAGAAAAGATGTTGACAAAGAATATTACTATGCCATAACAATTGGAGGTTATGAAATACCAGAGATTAGATATGCTGATGACACAGTATTGCTGTCTACAACACATAAATGATTGGAAAAACTAATTATGTCAGTCCTAAGAACAGCGAAGAACAAAACCTCTATTTTAATGCAAAGAAAACTAAATTGCTGACAACTGACAAAACAAATAAGGAAGATGAAGTATGTATCAATGAGGGAAAACTGGAAGAAGTGGAGAGTTTTGAATACTGTGGATCTCTCTCTCTCTCTCTCTCTCTCTGAACCTTAAGTGCCCAGGGCACATGGGGCTTCCGCAAGGGTTTTCCACAAATGCCTGTCCTTCGCCTTTTTTTCTGCTCTTGCCCAGGTGAGATCACTACTAACTATTAATTGAGATACAATGAGGGAAATTAAAAGGAGGACATCTATCGCTCTTCAGAAACTAAAACAAATAAAGAATCTGTGGAGGGGATCAGACAGAACTACAAAAATAAGATTTTTAAGGGCATGCATCTTTCCCATCGCAACATATGCCTGTGAGACCTGGACACTTAACAAAACAGCTGAGAAACGCATAAACGCCTTTGAATGTAAATGCTACAGAAGAGTTCTTCAAATATCATGGACACACAAAAAAAGAACATATATATATATATATTATATATATATATATATATATACTACAAGAACTTAATATTAAAGAAGGCTGGTTAGTAAAGAGGATTAAGGAGAGAAAACTTAAATATTTTGGACACATTAAACGTCATGATAATCTAGAGAAGACCGTCCTGGAAGTGTACATAATAAGAAAAAGAAAGAGAGGAAGACCAAGGCGAAGTTGGCTGCAAGACATCGTTGACGATCTGCAAATATCCGGATGCATCAGCAGCAGGCCATCTTGCTTACAACCGAGAGGCCTACATGAGTGCTTTTTGGGAGGTAAAGTTCCGCAGGGGACATGCAAATGAATGATCAATGATGATAATGCCTGTTGGTCTAGATACAGCAGTGATGTTAATTGTATCAAATGTGTTGGAAATCCTTTTTTTTTTCATTATCTCCTAAAGTTTCTGGTGTTGTACACAATCAAATGCCTTCGAATAGTCTATAAAAGATAAATATAGATTTACATTAAACTCTCTTCATTTCTCTATTATTAATCTTATATTGAATATATGATCTCTTGATGCTCTTCCTTGCCTGAAACCAGCTTGGACCATATTGACTTCTTCTTCTATTTTCTTACGAAGTCTCCCCATTATGATTTTTAATAGAATTTTACTGGCATGACTAATCAGGGCAACAGTTCTGTAGTTTGTGCATAATTTCAGGTTACCCTAAAGATACAAACTTTAATTTATGCAGCGGTCTTCAAACTGTAAACAGAGCTGAGACCATCAGAATCTCGGAATCGTTAAGATGTCAAAGTGCATGGTTAATATCTCTCTCTCTCTCTCTCTGGCTCTCTCTCTCTATATATATATATATATATATATATATATAGAACGTGAGCGCGTGTAAGCTGTTTTGTACACATATGCTACACATACCCTAAATCAATGATTCTCTAAAGTTTTCATACTAGAGAACCTGACAATGCATATTTCTGTCGCTGTACACTCGTGTTCTTAATGCTCATGTTGCCTGTATTTAATTGTACATATAACACATGTTATACTTTTCAATACATTGACTGTGTTCACATTCTAAACCACAATTACACAAATATTAGATTTTTTACTCTCAAAATCTAGTCATCAATCACTCGCCCTCATGTGCCATATCAGTTATCTCAATCCCTCCCTCTCATGTGCCACATCAGTTATCTCAATCCCTCCCTCTCATGTGCCACATCAGTTATCTCAATCCCTCCCTCTCATGTGCCACATCAGTTATCTCAATCCCTCCCTCTCATGTGCCACATCAGTTATCTCAATCCCTCCCTCTCATGTGCCACATCAGTTATCTCAATCCCTCCCTCTCATGTGCCACATCAGTTATCTCAATCCCTCCCTCTCATGTGCCACATCAGTTATCTCAATCCCTCCCTCTCATGTGCCACATCAGTTATTTCAATCCCTCCCTCTCATGTGCCACATCAGTTATCTCAATCCCTCCCTCTCATGTGCCACATCAGTTATTTCAATCCCTCCCTCTCATGTGCCACATCAGTTACTCAATCCCTCCCCCTCATGTGCCATATCAGTTATCTGTCATAAAACGTTTGAGAATTGACTAAAAAAAAAGCGACGCGAATAAAACTTTCAGAGAAATGAGAAAATATGGAGAAAGATTTTCTGTGATTTTTGTTGTTATCTTTAATTCTTGTAACGTAGTGTCCCTGAACGAAAGCTTTAACTCAGTGACAGGCTGTGGTCTGCTCTCTTCTCTCACTCCCTCCCTCCTTCTATCTCTCTCTCTCTCTCTCCCTCTCCCTCTCTCTGTATACATTCATATGTGTGTTTTCTATCTTTTCTGTCACCGCAATTTTAATCTTAGTCATTTCTATATGAAGGTGAAGGACAAACAACAATTCGGTCACGCTCTGCTGAACATATTCAAAAGAATGTACCCGGCGGCATTTATTGCTCCCGTGATATCTGATCAAACTTTCAGGAAATTTCATTCACAAACCTCCACTCCTCTGTCCCTTTCTCGTATCTCCAAACTTCTCTGTCGCTCCTGTTTCTTCAGTCTCAGCACAGAGACAGAAGGATATTGCCTGCCTGTCTTTCTTCTTCTGCGGTAAGTGTTGACAAAAGGCAGGTAATATATTCATAAGTTTATGCAGGTTCACGTCTCTGGTTACCTGGAGTTGCGGAAATTAAGACTGATCTTAAAATATGCATCCGTCCTGGGTGCTGAATGATTGACACAAAGATAGCAGAGCTAGAGTTCTTCTATGAGCCCCGAGACCAGCTGGCGGGAGTTGGCCATAAACATGTCCCAGTTCATGTTGTTGATCCCTCATTCTGCAAGGCCAGGCGTACCCCTCAGTCCTGATGGTGTCCGGGGATACCGATCTCTTTCAGCGCTCAGTATCTTCTATGAAGTCACGGTAACCTACTCTCCCTACATATCTTTACTTGAACACTGTCATGATGTCTGTGCTTTTACATTGTTATGATGTCTGTGCTTTTACATTATTATGATGTTTGTGCTTTTACATTGTTACGATGTCCGTGCTTTTACATTGTTATGATGTCCGTGCTTTTACATTGTTATGATGTCTGTGCTTTTACATTGTTATGATGTCTGTGCCTTTACATTGTTATGATGTCTGTGCTTTTACATTGTTATGATGTCAATGCTTTTACATTGTTATGATGTCTGTGCTTTTACATTGTTATGATGTCTGTGCTTTTACATTGTTATGATGTCTGTGCTTTTACATTGTTATGATGTCTATGTTTTTACATTGTTATGATGTCAATGCGTTTACATTGTTATGATGTCTGTGCTTTTACATTGTTATGATATCTGTGCTTTTACATTGTTATGATGTTTATACTTTTACATTGTTATGATATCTGTGCTTTTACATTGTTATGATGTTTATACTTTTACATTGTTATGATATCTGTGCTCGGACATTGTTATGATGTCTATACTTTTACATTGTTATGATGTCTGTGCTTTTACATTGTTATGATGTCAATGCTTTTACATTGTTATGATGTATAGTTGGACAATGTTATGATATCTATGCTTTTACATTTTTATGATGCCTGTGCTCAGACATTGCTATATGTGTAAACTTTGACATTGTTATGATGTCTATGCTTTTACAATGTTATGATGTCTGTGCTGAGACATTGTTATATATGTATACTTGGACATTGTTATGATGTATATGCTCGGACATTGTTATGATGTATATGCTCGGACATTGTTATGATGTCTGTTCTTGGACATTGTAGTTCTAGGAAGATTAGAGCTTGACTAGATGAAGAAGAGATGTGAGCTACGTACACTTCCTACTGAGATGTATACCAGACGACAATATGTACTTTGATGAAATCATTTTTAAACTTTTGGAAAAAAGTGAAATTCCATGAAGAAGATCAATGAAAGCTGACTAAATATCCCTGCTTTTATATGAAAATGTAAGTAAGGAAAGCAGAAAGCAGAGATTTATCGCGAGCTTTAGATCATTTTACGTCAGATGATCGTAGCTTTAGATCACTGTACGTCAGATGATCGTAAATTTAGATCACTGTACGTCAGATGATCGTAGCTTTAGATCATTGTACGTCAGATGATCGTAGCTTTAGATCATTGTACGTCAGATGATCGTAGCTTTAGATTATTGTACGTCAGATGATCGTAGCTTTAGATCATTGTACGTCAGATGATCGTAGCTTTAGATCACTGTACGTCAGATGATCGTAGCTTTAGATCATTGTACGTCAGATGATCGTAGCTTTAGATCACTGTACGTCAGATGATCGTAGCTTTAGATCACTGTACGTCAGACATGATCGTAGCTTTAGATCATTGTACGTCAGATGATCGTAGCTTTAGATCATTGTACGTCAGATGATCGTAGCTTTAGATCACTGTACGTCAGATGATCGTAGCTTTAGATTATTGTACGTCAGATGATCATAGCTTTAGATCACTGTACGTCAGATGATCGTAGCTTTAGATCACTGTACGTCAGATGATCGTAGCTTTAGATTATTGTACGTCAGATGATCGTAGCTTTAGATCACTGTACGTCAGATGATCGTAGCTTTAGATTATTGTACGTCAGACATGATCGTAGCTTTAGATCACTGTACGTCAGACATGATCGTAGCTTTAGATCACTGTACGTCAGACACGATGGCAGAATTCTATTTTTTTGTGATTGTTTTTCTGGTTTTTTTCTGCTGCGTGAAACTGGGGAGTTTTCTTGTTCTTTCTGCTGCGTGAAACTGGGGAGTTTTCTTGTTCTTTCTGCTGCGTGAAACTGGGGAGTTTTCTTGTTCTTTCTGCTGCGTGAAACTGTGGAGTTTTCTTGTTCTTTCTGCTGCGTGAAACTGGGGAGTTTTCTGGTTGTTTTCTCTTAGATCGGTTCAAACTTTTTCTGGTTTTCATTTTACTTGACATTTTGGCCTCTTAGGGCTAACTTGACTTCTGGGACGGAAAAGAATGGGAAACAATATGTCAGTGCTAATATTTTCCTTGATTATCAACACACTACAGGGTGACGTGATCATCTCGGCACACTACATGGTGACGTGGTCATTTCGGCACATTACAGGGTGATGTGATCATCTCGGCACACTACAGGATGACGTGGTCATCTCAGCACACTACAGGGTGATGTGATCATCTCGACACACTACAGGTTGACGTGATCATCTCAGCACACTACAGGATGACGTGGTCATCTCAGCACACTACAGGGTGACGTGATCATCTCAGCACACTACAGGATGACGTGGTCATCTCAGCACACTACAGGGTGACGTGATCATCTCGGTACACTACAGGATGATGTGATCATCTCGGCACACTACAGGATGATGTGGTCATCTCAGCACACCACAGGATGACGTGATCATCTCGACACACTACAGGATGACGTGATCATCTCGACACACTACAGAGTGATGTGATCATCTCAGCACACCACAGGATGACGTGGTCATCTCGGCACACTACATAATGACGTGGTCAGCGTCACGCCTGGTGGCTTCTACTTCCTCGAGGACCCAGGGAACCGTTCCTGCTGTTAGTGCTACAAGTATGAGACTCGCTCTGTGAATCAGAAAGTTCAGTCTACTACAGTACATGAAAAATAGTTTCACCTGTTGCAGTATATTAATCTTAGTTCTACTTGGTGTAGTACATTAATCTTAGTTCCACCTGCTGTAGTACATTAAGCCTAGTTCCAGATGCTACAGTAGTTTAATATTAGTTCCAGATGTTACAATATATTAATCCAAAATACAAATGCAGCAGTACTTTAATCATAGTTTAACCTGCTACATTATATTAATCCTAGTTCCTCCCGTTGCAGTATATAAACCCTAGTTCCAATTGCGACAGTACATTACTTCTAGTTCTACCTGTTGCAGTACATTAATCCTAGCTCCCCTGCAGCAGTATATTAATCCTAGTTCCTCCCGTTGCAGTATATAAACCCTAGTTCCAATTGCGGCAGTACATTACTCCTAGTTCTACCTGTTGCAGTATATAAACTCTAGTTCCAATTTCAGCAGTACATTAATCCTAGTTCCACCTGTTGCAATACATTAATCCTAGCTTCCCTTGCGGCAATACATTAATCCTAGTTCCACCTGTTGCAATACATTAATCCTAGCTCCCCATGCGGCAGTACATTGATCCTAGTTCCATCATTAACCTTCCCTGGATCTAGACTAGGGCCGCTGCGATATTCTTTCATCAAACCTACATCTCCGGCCTCTCTCCGTCACTGGCGACATCTTGATCTCATCAAGAGCGGCCAGACAAGCCAGCATTTGTTAAACTGGTTACACTGAATATGTCTTCTATAACCCCTGGGACTTTGGTTTCGCTAGGCTGTGATCACTGAGATAGAAAGATTGTGACAGAAAAACAAATATACTTGAAAAGCACACAGGCATAGCTTTCCAAACATGGCTGCCATTTTACAAAGAGGCCTGGTTCAGGAGCAAATACATGAAGAAATATGTTAAAGAGTTGGGGGGGGGGGGGGGAAGGGATGAGCGAGATGAAAATGTAAGTGATGTGCGTCACGAGAATAGTGTTAGATGATTCAGTCAACAAGCTACAAAATGATGGTCTATATATCAGCATACAAAATGATGTTCTATACATCACTACATAAAATGATGTTCTATACATACAAAATGATGTTCTATATATCACTATATAAACTGATGTTGCCTACATATTACGCAAATTGATGTTTGAATTAGCATTACACATTTTACCCTAGAAGACGGAGGATATATGAAACAAACGACAGCCTACAGAAGAAATACAGCTACAGAGCTCAGGTATGACCAATGTCAGACATCAGCCTGGAGACAGATCCTCACATACTGCATCGGTCTGTAACATCAGTGACAGACAGAACAGAGGAAGAAAAGTTGTTCACTTCGAAGGCAGCAAATTCAGTCCTTAATCATTCTAGGTCTAGTTCTTCTTGAGTGTTTGCTGACTGGATTTTGTGTGTGCTTATGTTTCTTTCATCTATGCTTTGACGCCAGTCTCCTGTCTCTACTTGCCTGGTGTCTGGGGGCCCGACCAAGACAGTAAGACACAAGATCTGTGTGATCTCACCAGGATATGACTTCAGATCAAACAGTAATAAATGACCTAAGAGGCAGGCGGGTCACCGTGTCTGGTCACAGCGTCTTGTAAACATCTTCAACAAACCACTCTTACTTCTGAAGCACGTTAAACCGAGCTGCTCTCCCGGTGCAGACATTCTTGTCCACAGTGTGTGTTTGCCAAGACTCTCCATCGTATTTGGAAATCAGAAAGTCAATACCAAAACAGGAAGACGCGTCTAGATCAGGAGAATAGAGTAAACACAAGCTGCAGGCCGTTTTGTTTTGTAGGTGGTGTTCATGTAGACAGGTAATTACTGGACGCATCCTCCACAGAATGTCATACAAGGTAGGGGTTGGAGGGGGGGGGGTGTGTTGATACTGCCTTGTTGTTTTCGTGGCTAAGCGGTTCTTCGCTCTGCTGGAGTCCACGGTTTGAGTCACGGGCATTCTCTCACTATTTTGACTAGCCTGAGATCTGAAGTGTTTTGTCTACGATTTGTCGAGGTTGTTCATGCTATTTTTGCTCGAACACTTTACTGGTCACGCTTCGTTGCTTCCAAATTGCTTCAGCTGTACCACAGCAACGTCTCATCTTTCCACTTCCGAGAACAGCAGAAACTTTACGAAACAACCTTACATAAAACAAGCAAGCCAACAAAACATTAGGTCACACCAGCACAGACTCCGCTAGCAGCCCCGGCAGGTTTTATTTCGCTTTCAGTCTAAAAACGGAAACAATGAAGAAAATACCGGTGTGAATCAAATGAACGTTAGAAAATGTGAATAAAATTTCCTGAAGAACAAATATAGATCCATCAGTATTATATCTATTAGCACCAAGGTTAGTGACGTAAGTAACCAGATAGCGTGACCGTTGCTAAACAACAAGCGGAGAATAGCGTATGTCAAGATGGCGACTATGTTGCAGACACACTTCAAGGAAGAGATGTGTTTCTGCCACCCAATTCTTGTCTTGAATGTCTCCTTTTTTTCTTTACTGGCATTCAGAAGCTGATTCCCAGATGGCACAAATGCATTACAAAGTAAGGGGCTATGTTGAAAAATAGAGGTGTTATTTCTCTTGTACTAATTAAAAGTTCTGTGTAATTCGCATTATCTAACTTTCATTTGATTCTTCCTCGTGTAAATATTTGATTCACATCCTTGGAACCACTTGATTCACCCTCACGTAAACATTCTATTCACCCTCGTATAAACATTTGATTGACTCTCGTATAAAAATTGATTCCCACTCGTATAAACAATTTATTCATCTTCGTGTAAACAATTGATTCACCCTCGCGTAAACAATTGATTCACCATCGCATAAACATTGATTCACACTCGTATAAACGTTTGATGCATCCTCGTGTAAACATTTGATTCACCTTCATGTAAAAATTTGATTCACCATCGTATAAACATTTACTGACCCTCGTATAAATATTGATTAACCCTTTTATAAACATTTGATTCACCCTTATATAAACATTTAACTGACCCACGTGTAAACATATGATTCACCATTGTATAGCATTTGATTCACCCTCATTTAAACAGATCCTCACATACTGCATCGGTCTGTAACATCAGTGACAGACAGAACAGAGGAAGAAAAGTTGTTCACTTCGAAGGCAGCAAATTCAGTCCTTAATCATTCTAGGTCTAGTTCTTCTTGAGTGTTTGCTGACTGGATTTTGTGTGTGCTTATGTTTCTTTCATCTATGCTTTGACGCCAATCTCCTGTCTCTACTTGCCTGGTGTCTGGGGCCCGACCAAGACAGTAAGACACAAGATCGTGTGATCTCACCAGGATATGACTTCAGATCAAACAGTAATAAATGACCTAAGAGGCAGGCGGGTCACCATGTCTGGTCACAGCGTCTTGTAAACATCTTCAACAAACCACTCTTACTTCTGAGGCACGTTAAACCGAGCTGCTCTCCCGGGGCAGACATTCTTGTCCACAGTGTGTGTTTGCCAAGACTCTCCATCGTATTTGGAAATCAGAAAGTCAATACCAAAACAGGAAGACGCGTCTAGATCAGGAGAATAGAGTAAACACAAGCTGCAGGCCGTTTTGTTTTGTAGGTGGTGTTCATGTAGACAGGTAATTACTGGACGCATCCTCCACAGAATGTCATACAAGGTAGGGGTTGGAGGGGGGGGGTGTTGATACTGCCTTGTTGTTTTCGTGGCTAAGCGGTTCTTCGCTCTGCTGGAGTCCACGGTTTGAGTCACGGGCATTCTCTCACTATTTTGACTAGCCTGAGATCTGAAGTGTTTTGTCTACGATTTGTCGAGGTTGTTCATGCATATTTTTGCTCGAACACTTTACTGGTCACGCTTCGTTGCTTCCAAATTGCTTCAGCTGTACCACAGCAACGGCTCATCTTTCCACTTCCGAGAACAGCAGAAACTTTACGAAACAACCTTACATAAAACAAGCAAGCCAACAAAACATTAGGTCACACCAGCACAGACTCCGCTAGCAGCCCCGGCAGGTTTTATTTCGCTTTCAGTCTAAAAACGGAAACAATGAAGAAAATACCGGTGTGAATCAAATGAACGTTAGAAAATGTGAATAAAATTTCCTGAAGAACAAATATAGATCCATCAGTATTATATCTATTAGCACCAAGGTTAGTGACGTAAGTAACCAGATAGCGTGACCGTTGCTAAACAACAAGCGGAGAATAGCGTATGTCAAGATGGCGACTATGTTGCAGACACACTTCAAGGAAGAGATGTGTTTCTGCCACCCAATTCTTGTCTTGAATGTCTCCTTTTTTTCTTTACTGGCATTCAGAAGCTGATTCCCAGATGGCACAAATGCATTACAAAGTAAGGGGCTATGTTGAAAAATAGAGGTGCTATTTCTCCTGTACTAAATAAAAGTTCTGTGTAATTCGCATTATCTAACTTTCATTTGATTCTTCCTCGTGTAAATATTTGATTCACATCCCTGGAACCACTTGATTCACCCTCACGTAAACATTCTATTCACCCTCGTATAAACATTTGATTGACTCTCGTATAAACATTGATTCCCACTCGTATAAACAATTTATTCATCTTCGTGTAAACAATTGATTCACCCTCGCGTAAACAATTGATTCACCATCGCATAAACATTGATTCACACTCGTATAAACGTTTGATTCATCCACGTGTAAACATATGATTCACCTTCATGTAAAAATTTGATTCACCATCGTATAAACATTTACTGACCCTCGTATAAATATTGATTAACCCTTTTATAAACATTTGATTCACCCTTATATAAACATTTAACTGACCCACGTGTAAACATATGATTCACCATTGTATAGCATTTGATTCACCCTCATTTAAACATTTGATTCACCTCAATTTAAACTTTACCCTCGTGTAAACATTTGATTCACCCTCGGACAACCATTTAATTCACCCTCGTGTAAACATTTTATTCACCCTCGTACAACTATGTGATTCACACTCGTGTAAACATTTGATTCACCGTCATACAACCATTTGATTTACACTCGTGTAGACATTTAATTCACACTCATGTAAACAAAAACATGTGTAAAATATAGCTCGTCATACTGTCATCCGGAGTAACATTTCCTGCCTTTCTTGTGCTACAGTTGGTTCCTGCCATTCTTGTGCTGTAGTTGGTTCCTGCCATTCTTGTGCTGTAGTTGGTTCCTGCCTTTCTTGTGCTACAGTTGGTTCCTGCCATTCTTGTGCTACAGTTGGTTCCTGCCTTTCTTGTGCTGTAGTTGGTTCCTGCCATTCTTGTGCTACAGTTGGTTCCTGCCTTTCTTGTGCTGTAGTTGGTTCCTGCCATTCTTGTGCTGTAGTTGGTTCCTGCCTTTCTTGTGCTGTAGTTGGTTCCTGCCATTCTTGTGCTACAGTTGGTTCCTGCCTTTCTTGTGCTGTAGTTGGTTCCTGCCTTTCTTGTGCTGTAGTTGGTTCCTGTCATTCTTGTGCTGTAGTTGGTTCCTGCCATTCTTGTGCTACAGTTGGTTCCTGCCATTCTTGTGCTACAGTTGGTTCCTGCCTTTCTTGTGCTACAGTTGGTTCCTGCCTTTCTTGTGCTACAGTTGGTTCCTGCCTTTCTTGTGCTACAGTTGGTTCCTGCCATTCTTGTGCTACAGTTGGTTCCTGCCTTTCTTGTGCTACAGTTGGTTCCTGCCATTCTTGTGCTACAGTTGGTTCCTGCCTTTCTTGTGCTGTAGTTGGTTCCTGCCTTTCTTGTGCTACAGTTGGTTCCTGCCTTTCTTGTGCTACAGTTGGTTCCTGCCTTTCTTGTGCTACAGTTGGTTCCTGCCATTCTTGTGCTACAGTTGGTTCCTGCCTTTCTTGTGCTGTAGTTGGTTCCTGCCATTCTTGTGCTACAGTTGGTTCCTGCCTTTCTTGTGCTGTAGTTGGTTCCTGCCATTCTTGTGCTACAGTTGGTTCCTGCCATTCTTGTGCTACAGTTGGTTCCTGCCTTTCTTGTGCTGTAGTTGGTTCCTGCCATTCTTGTGCTGTAGTTGGTTCCTGCCTTTCTTGTGCTGTAGTTGGTTCCTGCCATTCTTGTGCTACAGTTGGTTCCTGCCATTCTTGTGCTGTAGTTGGTTCCTGCCTTTCTTGTGCTACAGTTGGTTCCTGCCATTCTTGTGCTGTAGTTGGTTGTTATAGCTTCGCTCTGGTTCCGGTCTGGCATATGTGTGGTCCGCGTGATAATCCCCAACACTGAAAGTGAATACATATTAATATTAAACTGTACCAAGTCGAAAACAAGAAGGCTTGTGGAACGCAAAGTATCACAGCAAGCGATATACGTTTAACTTCTACAAATTGTAGACAAAGAACTTCAGATGTGAAAGAAAGAAAAATAGTTATAGAATGTGAGTCCAACTGAAGTCTAAAGTATACTTTTGTGAGGGACCAGTCTTATATTTAGATGTGGAGAACAAAACTATACGGGAGGCCGTCAATGCTTTTTATTGCATTGTTGGGCACTTTTAAAGCTGACTATCAGAAATCAGAAGTAAACTCTTGGGTGGGGCACTACATTTTTCTCTGTGTCAAGACCGACATTTTGATTGTTTCAAGTGAAAAAATGGGCAATTGCCTCTTTCTGTTCTTGTGTTCTGTAGACTAAAGTACGGCTTGTTTCTCCTGGAGTGAGGCGTGCATACCAAAGTACGGCTTGTTTCTCCTGGAGTGAGGTGTGCAGACTAAAGTACGGCTTGTTTCACCTGGAGTGAGGCGTGCAGACTAAAGTACGGCTTGTTTCTCCTGGAGTGAGGCGTGCAGACTAAAGTACGGCTTGTTTTTCCTGGAGTGAGGCGTGCAGACTAAAGTACGGCTTGTTTCTCCTGGAGTGAGGCGTGCAGACTAAAGTACGGCTTGTTTCTCCTGGAGTGAGGCGTGCAGACTAAAGTACGGCTTGTTTCTCCTGGAGTGAGGCGTGCAGACTAAAGTACGGCTTGTTTCTCCTGGAGTGAGGCGTGCAGACTAAAGTACGGTTTTTTTCTACTGGAGTGAGGCGTGCAGACTAAAGTACGGCTTGTTTCTCCTGTAGTGAGGCGAGCGGACCAAAGTATGGTTTGTTTCCTATGCAGTGAGGCACTGCCTCTTTGTTAAACAGATCAGACCATATTTCTTGGCATTACAAGGTCGCGATTTATACTGAGCAGATCTGTCTGCCTGCCTGTCTGTCTGCCTGTCTGTCTGTCTGTCTGAGAGAATAACTTAAAAAAAAACATGTATGTAGTTACTTTCTGTACTTAGTGCATGGATAAGAGTGAAATGTAAATGTAGTATTTTATTTTATGTTTCTCAGCTTTTCAATGTTAATTATGTTTGTTATATGTCCAGCATATTTGTAGAATGGAATGGAGTGAAAGTTGTATGATAAAGGGCACAATGTCAGACGGGCCTGCATGCCCAATTCTTAACCCTTTAAAAATAAAGATCAATCAATCAGTCAATCAGTCTATCTGTCTGCATGCCTGGCTGTATATACAGAAAGTAACACAACAAACCTAGATAACAAAAATTCTATGATAAAACAGTCAAATGCTAGTTTATACTGAGCATTGTCTGATATAAATTTTGAGAACCGCTGATAGAAAGTTCTCATTCAACAAACAGGCACGAGCTAGAACAAGTCTCTGAGATCACGTGTCGGTACAGCTCTTGGTCGAGTGCTATTTTTTTTACTTTATTTTAATGTTAGATGGAAGGATGTAGCGCGCTGAGAGTGACGTGTGTGCGTATGTACAT